>OV651820.1:62440213-62484213 GCA_927349885.1 Psylliodes chrysocephalus | reverse complement strand
AAATGTATACGTCATCGGGAATAGACCAATCAGCTTGTGTCGAAGTTTTTTTTGTTATACAAAACCAAGCCAACGAACAAACCGACACACAGAAGGCGAGTTCGGTTAGTCAGGGGCAGGAGCGGGACAAAAGCGGAGTTTTGTAGGGTTCGCGTGTTAAACTGTCAGTAATTGGACTAAACCCTTAGATTATACAAACCTTAGATGGAACATAAGACACTGCGCATAATCCCATTTCGAAATGATTCACACCCACCAATCACAGTTGAGAACATCACATGTCAGAGCGTTGTCCATCCAAATTTAATGTGTCAACGAGAATTAATTTGGTATTTTAGTGACTTAAATTTTGGAAATTAACGTTGAAAATGCCAAGATGTGTTGTAAAAAGCTTTATTTATAATAAACCTGCGAAATGTGACGGAGATAAAAGAAACTTACATTTATTTCGGTGAGATATTTAATTTTTAAGGATTATGTCGACGTCCATATTTGTTGATTTGAAAATAAACAGAATCGGACTTGGTCATTGGTACATGTTATAAGTAGCAAATAAAGGTTATTATTATAAACTGTTTACTATTTCTTGTTTCATGGAGAATCTTTTTTTAGGAAGTGAAAAGAGAAACATACAATCAAATACAAAAATATCAATTTCATTGCCAATTTATTCGTTTCAAACTTCACAACTGATTTCAATAGTTTTCTCAAAACTATTTATTTAGTAATTCTCTATAACAGTGTTACTCAAAGTGTGCTCCGCGGAGCCCTGGGGCTCCGCAAAACCTTTGTGAGGGCTCCGCGAAGAAAATAATCACAATAAAAAAAAACAGTACTATCGCCACAAAATGGAGGGACCTGGCTTAAGGACCGGTTTTTGGGAAGTAATTTTTTTAAGTCACTAACGGGAAGGAGTATATGATTTTGCTTTAGGACTTTTTTTATTTTATTTTTTATGGGTGAAATGGATTTGGGATAATTCTTGCAAGTAATCTTTGGAATAAATCAAAAATAAATTAACAACAAATGATGCTCTTGTGCATTTTCAGCCTGAGTTGCCGATTAAGTTATTCGTAGATGCATCAAATGTGGGAATAAGGGCCATGATGGCATGTTTTTGAAAAAAAATATTGAGAAATCTGTAGGTTCTGCTTCGCGTATCTTATCAAAGTCCGAACAAAAATATTCCCAAATTAAAAGAGAGGTCCTTGCAATCATTTTTGGCTTAAATAAAATTAATGAATATTTATATGGACATTTCTTTATCCTAGTTACAGATCACTTACCTCTGGTAACTATTTTTAACCCAGCTAAATGTATACCTCAATTTTCAGCCAACAGACTACGTAGATGGGCAGTAATATTGTCAAATTATAATTATAAAATTGAATATGTGAAATCGGAGCATAATATAAAGCCAATTTTTTATCATGTTTACCTTCTGAAAGTCAAAATTAAAGTCAAAATAAAGAAAAATTTGAAATAAATTTTTTAAATTTTGTTTTATGTGTTTAGGGCTTCGTCAAATATTTCGCTAATATGGGATCTATCCATTTAATTTACATTCTGTTATATTCTCTAAATTTGACATATAAAGTAATATATTTTGTAATCGCAGCAAGTGTCAAAACGATCTACTTTATGCAACCAGTTGCATAAAGTAGAACATTATGCAACTGATTACGAAAAGTTGAATATGTCACCAGTTACGAAATGAAAATAAATAAAACTGCCTCTTTTTTGTTTTTAAGTTGAAAAATCGAAAAATCGAGAAATCGTGAAATCGTGAAATCGAGAAATCGAAAAATCGAGAAATTGAGAAATCGAGAAATCGAGAAATCGAGAAATCGAGAAATCGAGAAATCGAGAAAACGAGAAATCGAAAATCGAGAAATCGAAAATCGAGAAATCGAAAAACGAGTAATTGAAAAATCTAAAAATCGAAAAATAAAAGATCGAAAAATCCAAAAAACGAAAAATCTAAAAAACCAAATATCGAAAAAAAGGCAATGAATAGTGACATTTCACATTTGAAAATATAACATAACGTTTAACAACAAAAAAGAAAACAAAAAAAGAAAAGCTGTAAATTGCGTTTTATTTTTAAAATAACACCGTTATTGAGAACTGCCCAGAAATGTTGGGGGTAAAATTTTGACGTACTCCTTTAAGGATAATGGGTACAAATGTTTTTTTTTTGCAAATTTCTCGCGAGTAATGTCAAAAATTACATCGGAAACACTACACATGTCCCTTATTTTTATTATTACTATTGAAAAAAAAAAAAACGTCGTAGAGCAATCAAATACAACAAACAATTCTAAAATATTTGATTGGAAGTACCTACAGAAGAATGATGGTGAATCATTTTTAACACAATTTTATAAATAATCAAGTCAAAATTAGAAAAAATCTTGTATGTAAACACGTTACGAAATGCCGTTTTGTGTAAGTCGTTCATGTTGCGGGACCTCGCTCCGCTTGTTCCGCAAATATTTACTCGTTACATAAAATAAGGCATTTCGTAACTGGTTACATAAATAACTATTAATTGACTTCCTAATATTTTAATTCATTGAACGGTATTTTCCGTAAATAATTAAATCATAAATAATAACCGGCATATAAGTACCAAAACATTTTTTCTCTTCGAAGAGTAGGCCTATGTCAAATAAACTTAAAATATTATAACGAACGAAAAGGTAACCCATTTCTAATAAAATTTAATTATTTATTTTATTTTGGTGTGATCGTAGAAAAAATCTTGTGTGTAATTCGAGCAAAAAGTACTTTGGCTGTTTCGATAACTTTTTGTCTCAACAGCTATTTTGTTGCAATAATTTTATAAATTTTTACTTAGGGTAGATTTCACCGTTTTGTTAAACGAAGTTTAAAATACTAAACAAAAATTAAAATGACATTTTTATATTAACAAAAACGAAGTTTAAATTACTAAATGGAGTTTAAAATGACATTTTTACATTAACAATGTCATTTTAATCTTCGTTTAATAATTTAAACTTCGTTTGACACAACGGTGGAATCGGCCCTTAGCTAGTTATATATTGATAAAGTGTTATTGCCCTCAACATACATGAATCGTGCTAACAAATAAAGTCAAAAAAAGTCTCATAATTTTTCATCTTTTAGTTACCCACCAAAATTAGGTACTACAATACAAATATTTAAGTCCGGCCCAGAACATTTCCCCTACTCCTTCCACCCAGTTTTTCGGTTTTGGCAAAATTCGCGCAGCCGATTCCACCGTTGTGTTAAACGGAGATTAAAGTGACATTGTTAATGTAAAAATGTCATTTTAAACTTTGTTTAACACAACGGTGGAATCGGTCCTAAACCACATACTTTTAAGGGTCGGTTTTTCAATGTCCAGTCAAAGTGGCTGTTACGTAGCCGACAGCTATATCGTAGCTGGCAGTCAAAGTCTCTGTTACCGATGGAACGTGGATGGAACTGTTTTTCAATCATCACGAATTTAACTGCTAGCTACGTAGCGAATAGTTTTTTACTCTTAGCCAGGTTGGCACTTCTGCTAATTTATTAAATGGTTTTTATTGGATAATTTAAATTTTCCACTTTAAATATCGTGTCTTGTGTTGATCGTCACCGACCTTCACATAAAAATTGTTCTATTTTGCTTCCATTTTTCTTTAAGATCTTGTTATTTTCTGTTTTTGGGCAATTGGTGATTTAGAAAAAAGATAAAATATCTAATTATGCGGCATCAGATAGAGCCCTACTATTAAAATTTACTTATCTTACAGAATGTAAAAAAAAACGGAAAATGCAATATCTCGGAAACGAAATGAGAAGGTTGCAGAAAATTTTTATAATAAAATTCTTTTCATCAATATCAAAATAATTGGGCCGTTCCCTTACAATACACACACGGTCATCTTGGCTCACATTAAATAATTTCTTTGTCATCGTTGCTGTGAATATGAATTCAAATAAATCCATTTTTGAGAAATAGAAAAATTAATAAAAAGATTAACCTCTAAATTTGACAAACAACGTACTACGCATGTACAATAAATAGCTGGCGGCTATCTATATACGAAATTACCACTTGCAAGTGTCGGTTACGGTTACAGTCAAAATAGCTGACGGCTATCGTATAACTGGAGGTCGAAAAACGTTTTGACAGTCAGTGGCTGACGGCTATCTCCGTAGCTGCCAGCTATCCTAAATAGCCGGAGATTGAAAAACCGGACCTAAAGAGGTCTGACACGACCAACATAGGGCGCGGCCATTTTGACTCTTTTACTACTATGTTATAGGCAACACATATTTATCCAAAATGTTAAACTGGTAGCCTACCTCTTGATATTTTGAGATTTCAAGTGAAGGTAACAAATGTACTAGAAGAAACGTTTATTTATTTTAAATAATATACAAGAAACTTCTTTAAAGTAAAGTTGTAATTTCGAGTGCATTTTGAAATAGAGGTGAGTAATTATCCTTCCTCCATGGAGGTGAGTGGTTTTAAATTATTTCTAAAGCTGTGCATATGATTTTACCTTAATATTATGATATTTTTCGCCATTTTATTTTTGTAATATAATAAAAATATTTGAGGCTAAACAATCTAATATTACCTATATTTTGCATTTCTAAAAGTTCTAAAAGATATTACCAGAGGAATAAGTATACTCTTGCAGGCAAACTGCAACAATTTATATAAAAAGGGCACTTTTATTTATACCCTCTAGAAGTTCAAGCAAAGAAATTGTGAAAATTCAGGAAAGGAAATCGAATGTAAAAAATCAAAATATGGTAGTAAAGAAGAACTTTTGGTTGAGTATCTACAAATCACTATGGTTTAAACTATGCTCAAGTGATATCTTTAGGGTACAAGTTATGCCAAATATATAATATACACGCAGGATGTTCTAACTCTACTTTTGAGAGCTTTCTCAGAATAAGGCAACGAGAGCTATTTTAGGATGTAGCAGATATAGCATTCAGTTTATGTTGACTACGTTGAACTGGTTGAATATGGGACAGTTTCTATGTGCAGGCAATGACCTTTATTTTTTAAATAGTAATTAATGTATTGAATTGTCAACTTACTCCTATTTCTTACATACATCAGTACCATACAAGAGCTGTGAATTCTATTAATTTTTGTATTATAATAAGTAGGAAGGCAGAGTTTAAATTAATCAATTATCTCATGATATAAACTCCCTTTAAAAAGCTAAATTATTTTAACAGTAATTAGTTAAAACTTTCAGCTAAGTCCTCTTGTGTGTTTGTTATTTTGTTATCGCTTATTTATTTATTATGTATTTATTTTCAAATACTCTCTACTTTTGTACATTTATGTAGGTATTTTCTTATTTTTTGTATGAATTAAATATAATCTAATGATCCATATATGAATGGTTTTTTTTATGTTTAAAAAGGTTTTTAATCTTCGTGATGTAGGTATACAGAACACAGTGAGATGATGCAGTCCCTATAGTTATATTATTTAAATGTTTATATATAATTGACAAATAAACATTATTATTAGATAGCTACTTTATTTTGAAAATTAAATATATTGAGTTTATTACCAAATTAAGTATTAAGTAATATTTTTGTTTTTACTTGAAAATAGGGGGTTGCTGGCTCAAGCCTCAAATATACGTCAAAAGATGTCCCTCAAAGAAAATCATCCGACGTGTTTCGGGAAATTTTTCCAATTACTATGGGATAAGAAATATACGGGGTGGCTCGTCTGAGATGGAACACTCTGTATAGTTGTGATCCGACAGAATTAAACACTGGTCCATAAATACTGCAAAACGATTGGTTAAGGAAATCATTCAAAAAAGATGTAAGAATATTCTTGATTCAACAAAAGTATAAATACATAAACAACACTAAAAAAACATTTAAAAACAAATGTCCGATTTTTAGATTATATCAATGAAGTGGAGAGGGGTAGAATGATAACTGTCAATGAAAAAGCCTGGACACTATGCACAATTTCGTTTTGCCTATTTTGTAAACAAAATTCAGGGACGGTTTAACAACATTTTGTGCAACAATTATAAAATAGTGCATCGAAAAATAATTAACAAGTATAATTTAATACTAAATCGGAATAATGTAATATAAGCAAGATAACAAAGAATTGACGCCAAAAAATCTTACAACAGCCAAAACACAAACAAAAAACAGAGCTGAATATGAACATAATCGCTGAATAAAGTGCTTTAGGGCAACCTCTCCTTGTCATTTACGTGTGTAAGAGTGGAAGGCTGAATCACGCATAATTTCTACACTCGTGATGGATGCGCAGACGGTACCGTATCGTTCTACCCTCTCTACTGCTTTGGATTATATCCATAGATTATATCTAAATTTCTCAAAAATATATTGGATGGAAGATGGCCATAATTCGTGAAATGCAATACTGGTGCCATCTATCAACATATAGTCACACTATAGAGTTGCACATATTACTTGTAGAGGCTGAAACTTGATTTTAATTAACGCACTTTTCTCTCACGCTCATGGAGAAACGATTATTACTCACGTTCAGGCCTCGCAACGAAATCGAGATAGGCGTAACAAAAAAGCTACAAAAAAGTTACAAAAAATGAGCCGGGTCCGGGCTGGTGCCGCTACAAATATCCGCTAAGCTACCGGATCCGCGCTTTTCTCAGGTTTAGTACAAGCTACAAAAGGGAGACTAGCGTAACAAAAAAGCTACAAAAAAGTTACGAAAAACCAGCTGGGTCTGAATCTGTGCCGCTACTATGGAATTTATGGAAATTCAAGCTAGCGGTCCGCTGTTTTTTCGGACCTGGACTAAGCTACAAATTTGCAAATAGTGTAACAAAAAAGCTACAAAAAAGCTACAAAAAAGCTACAAAAAAGCTACAAAAAAGCTACAAAAAAGCTACAAAAAAGCTACAAAAAAGCTACAAAAAACCAGCCAGGTCTTGAATGGTGCCGCCACAGAGTGCCCGCTAGCTTGATATAGCTATAAAAAACCTATAGGTTATAAAATGAATGGCGGGACCATCATGTCATCTACACAATGAAAATTTCAAATCGTACTGAAAAATTGTTTAAAACGTACTAAATCTCAAAAAAACGTACTGAATAAGCAACTCTAAAAAAGCTCTTATGAAAATGTACAAACCCCTAAAATGACTATTAAATAACTTTTATATATATATATATATATATATATATATATATATATATATATATATATATATAAGATAAAAGAATTATTGGGCAAATACCGCAAAAAAAAAAATCCTAAAGGCAAACCGTAGACACGTGTTTCTGACTATTGGTCTTCATCAGTACGGTGTAGCCAAGTTCAAAAGAGAATGGAACTAGCGATGAAATCAAATCAACAGGAGATCACTCAAGAAGCCAACCACACATTTGTGGACTGTGCTAACATTCCCAGTGATTACTAGGAAAATATTAGCGTCGCCACGGAGGCAGTTATAGCCGCTTTGAAGATGCATCCAAGCCCAGGGAAACTGAACAAGAGAAGGTTTAGTGCGGTGAAAAAATATAAAAGATAAAAGGATTATTGGGCAAATACCGCAAAAAAATTAAAAAAAAATGCCTAAAGGCAAACCGTAGACACGTGTTTCTGACTGTTGGTCTTCATCAGTACGGTGCAGCCAAGTTCAAAAGAGAATGGAACTAGCGATGAAATCAAATCAAAGCGGCTATAACTGCCTCCGTGGCGACGCTAATATTTTCCTAGTAATCACTGGGAATGTTAGCACAGTCCACAAATGTGTGGTTGGCTTCTTGAGTGATCTCCTGTTGATTTGATTTCATCGCTAGTTCCATTCTCTTTTGAACTTGGCTGCACCGTACTGATGAAGACCAACAGTCAGAAACACGTGTCTACGATTTGCCTTTAGGCATTTTTTTTTTTTTGCGGTATTTGCCCAATAATCCTTTTATCTTTTATATATATATATATATATATATATATATATATATATATATATATATATATATAAAATTTAAATTCTGCAATTTTACCCTATAAAAACGAAGATATAAACAAATAGGCACATAATATTATGAGAAATAATGTGAAAGTAAAATAAAAATTATTTTCTTGAGGTTTTACACTTATTTAATTATATAATCTTTATTATATTACAAACAATCTTCTTTTTACTATCCAAATAACAGCTAATAAATTTCAATTTCAAATAAATTCTTTGCCTCATCATATAACAACCATCTGGTCCATCGTTGATAAAATACGTCACTTCATTCAAAAAATGTCCAAATGGATTATTTTGTTGATAAAGGGGTCTATCCTGTAACAATTCCTTTATATTTAACGGCCTTTAAAAATATTTTCTTCTTTACTTCTATCATTATTTAAACGGATCTTTAAAATACATTAGGGCCGATTCCACCGTTGTATTAAACGGAGATTAAAATGACATTGTTAATGTAAAAAATTCATTTTTAACTTCGTTTAACACAATGGTGGAATCGGTCCTTAGAGGACTATCTTAAAGAAATCTGTTTAAATAATGACAGAAGTAAATTAACGAATACGAAAATATTTTTAAAGGCCGCCAACATTTTAACGACCGTTAAAATATAAAGAAATTGTTACAGAATAGACCCCAAAATATGTCACTAGTCGAAAAATGTCCAAATAATACTGAAAGTGGTACTAATTTTACTATTAAAAAAAAAACGTACTAAACGTACTAAAACTAACAACGTAACAGTGACGTACTGAAAAAATTGAAAAGGTACTGAAATAAGTACAAACGTACTGAATCGTTTATGGACGACATCGTTAAGTTAACGACAGTTCAACCAACGACTTTTATAACGATAATAGTCGTTTTCTTTTTACAAGCATACTTGACTAACTAAAAGTTAGATTCTGATCTAAGCTTAACTGTAAAAAGAACGCGAATTTTGGTTGATAGGTGACGTGTCCCATGTCATCCGTTTAAAAAATCCATATTTTAATCAAATTTTATATTTTTTTTAATATTCAACACTACAAATCTCACCCCCTGTTATCATAGTCTTTTAGGGCCCTATTCAGTAATTTATCGTTTATGAACGACATCGTTAAGCTAACGACAGTTCAACCAACGACTTTTATAACGATAATTTTTGAAACTCTTTTCAATAACAAAGTCGTTACGTTGTTTCTAGTTACCAAATCTGAACGATGATTTCTAGTAAGTTGGTATTATAATTTAGTGTTTTGTGATAAAAGAACGTATGTTGATGATTATACCGGGTGTTTAAATTAAAGTTTTACAGTTAAATATCGCCAAAAATATGAATTTTATAAAAAAAAGTATCAGACAGAAGTTTTATAGTTTTTTAGGGGAAACATTTTGGCCAAATTATTTTTTTTATAGCTGACCATAATATGGCCATATCGAGGTGGATTTTTTTTCAAATTGGAACCCTATTTTTTTACATAGGTATTTTTAGAGTTCATAAAAAAATAAGAAACTTCTAAGGACCGATTCCACCGTTGTGTTAAAATCGGCCCTAAAGGAAACATTTTTTTTATTGGATTTCTACTTATTGAGTAACACCTACTTGAAAATTTTGCTGCGCGAAAAAAAGTTGGCCATATTATGGTTTGCTATAAAAAAAACATTTTTAGCCAAAATGTTTTCCCCAAAAAACTATAAAACTTTGTTTTTTTTTTATAAAAGGCGGTATTTAACTGTAACCTTTTAATTTGAACACCCGGTATATTTGACATTTTTTTGGAACTAGTAGATATATTCATTTGTTTTTCAGAATATATTAATTATTGTTCTTTGAACACCCGGTATATTTGACATTTTTTTGGAACTAGTAGATATATTCATTTGTTTTTCAGAATATATTAATTATTGTTCTTTAAACCTACAACACGATCATCAGGGGGTCGATTCTCGATTCGTAGTAATTCTGTTTCTCGCGGGCCATTTTTGCTGGTCGTATTGTATGTAGGGTTTATTTAAATGAGTATGGATATATTAAAAAAAACTGAGAACTATTCCATAAGAATACAAAAAACAACTCGAGAACAGTACAAATTGTATTTATTGGATTTGAAAGACAAACCAAATTTGTGTAGGTTACGGAGAAGTATTATAGGTACTTCCATAATATAGGTTTTGTTACTGTTTCGCAAAGAACAGCACTGTTAATAAGAATCGAATAGTAAATGGTTGAATGGGCAATCCTAACTTTGAATCAGATTTATTTTTAAAATAATTAAATAAATTAGAAAAAAATTCCTTACAAATTGTACTTGCTGTATTAGGTAGATGTCAATTTAGTTGTAAAATTGGTAAAAAAGTGCTTTTATTATTTAAAACAATGAAAAATGAGAGGGAATGCAAAAATCACTATAACGACACTTCATATTATTAACGACAGCTCTTTGGCTATCGTTGATGAACGACAATTTTACAACCATATTTGTCTATTTTCAACGACAATCGTTGTCTACTGAATAAGAAAAGTCGTCTGTGAACGATTATCGTCTATTAACGACGTCGTTCAGAGTTACTGAATAGGCCCCTAATTCTCTCTAAAATAATGAATTCATGGGATATGTTTGTTCATATGATGCACAGAACACTCAGTTTCTGTGATGGTTTATGGTTGACGTCAAGTACCGTGCACCTTAGCATCGGTAAGGGGGGAAGAAAAATTCTGACTTACAATCATAAAAAGAACGTACATCTCAGCTTAGTCGATGTAAGCCCAGCAGCGTTGCCAGCGCTATTACGTTCGTAACATATCTATTACTAAAGGCAATTATTTATTACGCTATTACGCCGCTCAGCAATCTATTACGTTTTTGCTATATGCCTCTAATTAAAAAAATCTCAAAAAATGGATTCAAATTAACCAAAGAAGCGAAAATTTGTACCCCTGTACGTGCTATACTGGTTTTGCAGCTTGCACCATAACTCTAATTACGCCGTCGTTTTTAAAAACTGGAGCCACTACCACACCATTGATCCTAACCTCACTTTTAAAAATTTGACGTTTTTGTTTATTTGATGTGTAATGTGTATTATGATTTGTGTTCTGCCGTTTATCTTCTATCTTCATTGATCTAAATTTCTTGTTTTATGGTGCATTTGTTTTTCAAGAATACAAAAATTATGTTGAGCAAGTAAGTAAACTTATCATGGGTCCTATGATTGAACGTTTACGTTATCCGTAACGTACATGTTAGGCCGAGTTTTAACAGTAATGAGGCAAGTTTGTATGATGTAAAGTCTTTCATAACACATTACTGTTATTTTCCGCCTGTTATGTTCTAATTTAACAGGTTTCCATCATACGAACTTGCCTCGTTACTTTTAAAATTCGGCCTAACATGTACGTTACGGATAACATAAACGTTCAATCATAGGACCCCATATCTCAACATTACTTGAAGCTATTTATTATTTTTGTGCAAGTGTTTTCATGTGATGACTTTGTAGTTCCTATTTCTTTTAGTTAAGTATATGTTACACAAAATCTTTATTATATTTCGTAATGTTGTAATGAGGAAGTTTTTCTCTTTAAAATAATGTTTTTTTTGTTGTTTTGTATTTGTTTTTTTGTTTGTTTCTTTTGCAAGAATATTTGTTCTTTTTTTTTTTTTGAAATAAAATGTAAGCAGGAGCAGATCTTCTGAGTTTTATTTCTTCTGCAAATTTATGTTTATTTGAAAAAACTTCGACTGTAAACTTGGCCAGTAACGACATCTATATCAATTTTACGTAACAACCATGATCGTAATCCTCTACGTTCCATTATTTTATGACAAGAGTGACAAGTAATAATACATATAATTTATAATTGCTGCGTTTGAGAATCCACATCGGATGCATCTGAGATGTAAAAAATCTTTGATCACGTGATTCAGTATACGTAAATGTAATGGGACAGATGTGTCCGATGTGGATAAAAAAACGCTCGAGATGTAAAAAATGCATCCGATGTGGATTCTCAAACGCAGCAAATATTTATATAATTCCATTAGTTGTATTTATTAGACTAACCTCTACTAAAAAAAAAGCAACAGCTGATGCACCTTGTTCATTTAAATAATAATTTCTCAGAAAACTCCACAAAAAATAGTCTATTACGAAAAATCCTAATCTGTTACGAAAATTCCACAGAATTTAGTACGAAAAATCAGACGCTGCTGGCAACGCTGAAGCCCAGTATATATGTTACGGTTAAAGTGTTTACTTGGCTAGTTTATAGACTAGCTGGATAGTATACAAACTATCCAAATGTCCTGCTATTTTGATGGAAAATCATATTTCTACTAAAATAGCTATGAATATTGGTTGATTTGTATACTAACCAGATAGTTTACAAACTATACAATATTTATCGCCATAGTACAAACCACAAGAAAAGTACACAAATTAACCGACATTTTTGGCTAGTTTACAAACTATCCACAGTATTTGGATAAAGTGTGAACTAAATATTCGTAGTAATACATAATAACCAGCTCGTCGGTTAGTATGTAAACTAACCAATTCTCTTCGGTTAATTTATTAGAAAAGTGAGGTTATAGTTATGGCAAGTGTGTGTTATTATTGTTTACTACTGTGGTGCCTTGTGAAATTTGTTTAAAAAGAGGTAATTAAAAATTAATCAACAGCAACAATTTGAAAACCTACTTTTGGAAGTTTACGAACAAAAGTCGCAAAATTCAAAAAAATTAATGAATGACAGTGATTAAAGTGAACTTTTGAATGTATAAAAAGAATACGCGAAACTGGACCTAACACGAGTAACAAAAATTATTATTACGTGCTAAATACTTTTATAGAGAATCGATTCATCTTATGTAATTTTACATAAAAAATCTGAAAAGATTATTTTACGTTTGAGTGAATATTATGATGCCATTAAAGCTACCCATCCAGGGTTACCAGGTTTTTGAAAGAGATGACGGACAGACAAGGAATTTTAGGGGAAATAGGGGGAAGTAAAAACTACTCTGTCTATTTTCATTTTTTTAATCAAAATTACTTATTTTGTAAAAAATCCGTACCTATTTTTTAGTAAAGATAGACTGAGGTGTTTCAAATAATAAGGTGAAAATGTTTTCTGACTTTGGATTTTGATTTGCGATTTCTCGATTTTCTAACTTTACATTTTCACCTTATTATTTGTAAAATCACCTCAGTGTATCTTTACCAAAATTAGGTAAGGATTTCTTGCAAAATAAGTAATTTTGATTAAAAGAGTAAAAATAGACCGAGTTGTTATTACTTCCCCCTATTTCCCCTAAAATCCCCTGTCTGTCCGTCATCTCTTTCAAAAACCTGGTAACCCTGTACCCATCAGGGAACTGGGCATGGAGGTCGTCAGGCAATAACATAATTATTAAATAAAAAGTATTATAACAACACAGGAAACGGTTAAATTATTTATTGAAACTTGCGAAACATGTCAGCTCAAACAGAACAAAACTAAGAAAGGTATTGTTGTGAAACCAATTGTTTCAAATCATTTAAAGGCTCGGCGCCAAATCTGTCTCATTGACTTACAAACTAGACCGGATGGTGACTTCAAGTTTATTTTTGTCTTTCAAGACCACCTAACCAAATAAGTCAGGTTGAGAGAACAAAGAAGGCTAGAGAAGTAGCTGAACACCTATTAGAAGTATTTGCAGACCTAGGGAGCCCTTACGTGTTTCAGAGTGACAACGGCCAAAAATTTGCAAATGAGGTTGGTGTTTTTCCAATATGTAGGTATAGAGTGGCCAAAAAACAAATAAAATTTAATCTAAATTCCTAGAATGAAATTATTTAAACAATCAATAATCTTTATTTAAATATATGAATGAAGTACCCAAGGCAAAATCGAATAAGTGGTTCATTGGATAAATGTTCACTTGTCATGCGGTCAGTCCAAGTATTTTTTAAGTTAAATTAGGTGCCAATATATTTATTTTTTCCAACAAAAATAATAATAATTTTTGTTACTCGTGTTAGGTCCAGTTTCGCGTATTATTTTTATACATTGCAAAAGTTCACTTTAATCACTGTCATTCATTAATTTTTTTGAATTTTGCGACTTTTGTTCGTAAACTTCCAAAAGTAGGTTTTCAAATTGTTGCTGTTGATTAATTTTTAATAACCTCTTTTTAAACAAATTTCCCAAGGCACCACAGTAGTAAACAATAATAACACACACTTGTCATAACTATAACCTCACTTTTCTAATAAATTAACCGAAGAGAATTGGTTAGTTTACATACTAACCGACGAGCTGGTTATTATGTATTACTACGAATATTTAGTTCACACTTTATCCAAATACTGTGGATAGTTTGTAAACTAGCCAAAAATGTCGGTTAATTTGTTTACTTTTCTTGTGGTTTGTACTTTGGCGAGAAATATTGTATAGTTTGTAAACTAGCTGGTTAGTATACAAATCAACCAATATTCATAGCTATTTTAGTAGAAATATGATTTTCCATCAAAATAGCAGGACATTTGGATAGTTTGTATACTATCCAGCTAGTCTATAAACTAGCCAAGTAAACACTTTAACCGTAACCATATATACCAATCAGTATTGGCACTCTGAGGCGGCACGTTTGATCTTTAAAAGTAGAAATTTTAGTTGAAACTTGACGTTTTCGGGATATGAAAAGTTTTCTTTACACGGACTTGGTATACCTGGTTAGTTGAATTTTTGTTCTACTGCTTTTCAAATTCGTGTGTATGAGGGAGATGTGAGATACCTTTATAGACAACGGTTGAACAACTTAATTACTTTGAAGAAGAAAATAGATTAGATATCAGGGCAGTCTTCGCAAATGTAAGAAGGACAGAACCGTTTTAAATTTTTTTATATATGTGAAATATTACTTTTTGGTGAAAAGTTTAATTACTTTTAGTTCAAAATATAACGTTGTCAAGAGAAATATATAACACACAAGGTTAGAGTAACAAAATAGAGGTATTGCTTTATTTCTTAAGAATTACTCTAATCTAAAACTTTTCTAGTATATTGTAAAAATTTATTCTATACGTTATTTAGGTACTGCAAAATCTATAGGAAAGTATGTAGTTTTAAATTTAAAAATTTGTAACGGAGACATATTTAGTGTAGTTTTTTTACAAATATATACTCAGTGACTTGTTTTTGTGAATGAGTTCAAGTATGGCAGACTAAATTCGTTATTTTTTTTTTATGAATTAATTTGAATTTATTTTAAAATGGGAACTATATGTATATGGTTTTCGTAGTTTTTACTCTTGTGATAAAAATATCAAAGTTATGTATATTGGCCATTTACTACCCACAGCAAATTCATAGACACAATACATATTACTATTTGACATTCTTGTAAAACTACTAATTTAAAATTGACTTTAAACTAAGTGACTACACACAGAATTGTTTGAAAGCAGCCATAAGGTACAATTTATTTATTGGATACTATAAAAAAATTAATAGTAGTTACATGTTGAGTTAAGTAACAAGAAATTTAAGACCAAAAACAAATCAAACCTTTATATCTAGTGAACTTAATTTAGTACAGTCCTCAACTTTCTTAGGCTAACATTAAAGATATCTATATGGATCTTGCTAAGAAACTCATTGGTAACAGCCATCATCTTGTTAAGATATACTACTTGGATCTAAATGAAATAATTTTTTGTTACTTGGGTTTCTTAGATTAATCTTTGCCGCATTAACATTTATATAGTCAATCAATTCACAATCTTTGTACTTACTTAAAATAGAGTATAAAATATATCACAGCCTGTTGCTTTCTTCTTTGTAAAAGAGATTTATTCTTAAAACTATTGAGCATAGTTTTATACGAGATCTTAGGTATAAGGGTACAAGTATTTTTTATGACATAAAGGTACCGTAAAAATATTTTTTGTACTTTTTCAATATGATCAATTTGTGTGGCTTCCAAGGGCATTCATATTTGTGAAACATACTCAAGATGGAGTCTTACTAAGGCATTATATAATCTGATTTTGGTGGTAATCCTAATTTTTTTTGTATTTCTGATTTAAAAACCTAATGCTTTTATAGTTATGTGTAAAAAATGGTTATTGAACTTCAAATTAGACTGAAAGACAACTCCCAAATCCTTTACCTCATATTCACGATTTAATGTGACATCACAGGTCTTATTTCTAATGTAAAACATTAAGAGGCTATGGATCCTTACAACTTAAAATATGCATACGTTTGTAAGTATTAAATAGACGGATAAAAAGTGTTGATTTTTATTTACAACTATAATAAGAACCCATTAAAAAGATTAAGAGCAATAGAACATTTCAACAAATTTCTATAGGTACATATATTTTTGATACCTGATAATCAATAAATAATATATTTTTTGGAGTAGCAACAGGTTTATTAATACACAACTATTATTTTGTTACAAATACTTATAATATTTATAATTAACATAATAGTTGATATAAGTCCTTTAAAAATAATATATTTTGATTTAATTGTTGAATTTATACATGAGCAATTTTCCTTGTAGCATTGTTTACATTTTGCAGAGAAATATTGTATTCTGCTTTTAGCTGATAAATCATGTACATGTAAATGGGTTGAATGTAGACAATGTTAATGTTTTTGCTACCACTGCTGGCTAGGAATGCTGGGCTGGGACACCAACAAAAAAAAATGAAGCACAAAGCACTAGATGTTTTTATCACTTATACACGTACAATTTACAACCATTCAAGTAACTAGCATGTTGGAAATACTTCACGAAAACATATTAAACATAAATCAGTCGAAGGAAATGTATTTTCTTTTTATAACACACCTTTTTAGCTTGATTATTTTTAGTACTCTATTTATTCCAATGTCCTCAAATAAAACGAGCAATAATAAGAATAAAACACGCACTGAAGTGTATTTGGGGTATTTTTGATCTAAATCCACTATCAAAATAACAAATTTTCCGTTTTTAAGCTGTGAATGTATTACGAAAACTTCTTCGATAAAATGTAAACAAAAGTATATATTTGTGTACGAAATATGGGTTGCCTGCGCATGGTAGCGAGTTTTTAACCGGATTTATGACAAGTGATAGGTTATATCCCGAAAACGTCAGCGCAGTAAAAGCTGCGCGTCTTTCTCCCGCCCAGGGAGTGTCATGGGCCTGATGTAAGTTAGCTCAAATTAGTTGTAAAAAGAAAACGACTAATTTTTGAAACTCTATTCAATAACAAAGTCGTTACGTTGTTTCTAGTTACCAAATCTGAACGATGATTTCTAGTAAGTTGGTATTATAATTTAGTGTTTTGTGATAAAAGAACGTATGTTGATGATTACCGGGTGTTTAAATTAAAGTTTTACAATTAAATATCGCCAAAAATATGCATTTTATAAAAAAAAAGTATCAGACAAAAGTTTTATAGTTTTTTAGGGGAAACATTTTGGCTAAATTAATTTTTTATAGTGGATTTTCATAAAAGTTCATAAAAAAATAAGAAACTTCTAAAGGAAACATTTTTTTATTGGATTTCTACTTATTGAGTAACACCCAAAAAACTTTTTTTTATAAAAGGCGGTATTTAACTGTAACCCTTTAATTTGAACACCCGGTATATTTGACATTTTTTTGGAACGTAAAATAAAAATTCAACCAGTAGATATATTCATTTGTTTTTCAGAACATATTAATTATTGTTCTTAAGCTACAACACAATCAGGGGGTCGATTCTCGATTCGTAGGAATTCTGTTTCTCGCCGGCCATTTTTGCTGGTCGTATTGTATGTAGGGTTTATTTAAATGAGTATGGAAATAGTATGGATACATTAAAAAAAACTGAGAACTATTCCAAAAGAATACAAAAAACAACTCGAGAACAGTACAAGTTGTATTTTTTATTGGATTTGAAAAACAAACCAAATTTGTGTAGATTACGGAGAAGTATTATAGGTACTTCCATAATATAGGTTTTGTTACTGTTTCGCAGTGCTACTTTAGGAACAGCACTGTTAATAAGAATCCAATAGTAAATGGTTGAATGGGCAATCCTAACTTTGAATCCGATTTATTTTTAAAATAATTAAATAAATTAGAAAAAAATTCCTTACAAATTGTACTTGCTGTATTAGGTATATACCAGTAATCAGTTAAAAAAAGAATAAAAATTAAAAAAAAATAGGGGTGCATATGTCGGGAAGCGCATTTATCGGGCAACCGGCCCTCATATAGTTTTTTTGGAAGTACACGCCTATCTTTTTACATTGTTCGCTAACATTTTTTGAAAATAAAACTTTTCACCGTTCACTAATAAAAGTTGTTTCCCTTTTTTACTTAAATCGGTTTTACTTCCATTTTAAACACTTCTAACTGTCACAGCAAATACCAAATATGAACAAAAAATGTTTATATACTTTCATGTTTAATAACCACTTAAATAACCTCAATGACCAGTTTTAAAGAAATTAGAAGAAATTGTTTTCCTTGCAGGGGATTAAATTTCATAATCAATACTTTTTAACCAATAAAAACTACTTTTAACCATCATAAAAACTACTTTTTAACCATTAAAACCCTAATTTTTAACCACTAAAAACTATTTTTAAAAGATAAATAATAAAATTACCTGTTAAAGATGACAAAATACTTTTTAACCACAAAAAACTACTTTTATGTAAGATTTTGCTTTCTAACCACTAAAATCAATAAAAATTTATGTGTTTTTTAAAAACTAAAAAGTACGTTTTTAGGAACTAACAAGTAATTCGAAAAAAGTGAATTTTTTAACTGTAACAAAGTACATTGACTGTCGCCTATTTCAATAGTTATTTTCTTGTTTTTTTTTTAAATTATTAATTACTATTAATTGATAATTTAAAATACTTAATCAACTTTATCTCAGAGAAAGACAAGGTAGATAAAAAACAAAAGTATTATCTTTTATTTGGTTTACATTTTTTGACTGTACACTGTAAGAATAAAGTAATATGTGATGTTGAAAAACATTCTTCATATCATTGAAGTAAACGTATAAAATCGCACATTGATGCCACACTGAGAGAATTATATTTAAAAAATGTTTTGCTGAGAAATTTGTTGCTACCACAAATAAATTTTTAGCTGCAATTAAAAAAATACATTCATGCAACTAAATAAAAGGCTTGTTTAAAGTAGAAAAAAAATTGTTGCCTTTACAAATAAAAGTATTATATACCTACTAATTTATCGGTTTCAAATGTGTTGACTCCTCACTTTACCTTTAATTAAGGGAAAAGCAGTAAAACGAAAAATTTTGCAAAGTTTTTTTTATTAAGATATCAGAAAATCCTTTTCCGATTTTGATGGAACTTTACAAAGGCTATTTTGAATACTGAGGGTTAAATGTTTAAGATTGTAATTATTTGTTTCAGTGACGTTAACTTAACAGATATTTCTAACAAAACACATGTGTCAGTGTTTTTTGATATTTTTATTAAATTAAGAAATAGAAAACAAAATTTTTTTTGTAATTTACTTCTGTTGTACCGCATTTTGGTATATTTTTTTAACGGCGGGTTCTATATTTTGTAAGAACAACAAATAAAATAAAGTTAAACATGCACATCTATATAGCGTTTATACATGAAATAACCTAAAATAAGAATTAGTAGAAAAGATGGCAAACAAAGAATTTATTGTTATATGAGAGGGAACAACTTTTCATATATACTAAGATTGTCTCCAGAGACGTTTGATAATTTATTGAAACTTATTAAACGACATATCAGAAGAATGTTTTAATCATAAAAGGATTATTAGTAAGATAAATAAATATACCTAATATTTAAATCATTTTATTATAATTAAAATTTTCACAATAGTAATGTATCCTAGTTTTCATATTATAATATCAATGTTATTTAGTAAATAACAATTAACTGGAAATGATTCACAGTCTTTATGGGTTATTAGCGTAATAACCTATTAAGCACCCGTTAAAAGTTTATTAACAAATTGATTGCGTATTACTTCTCGGGTATTACCTTTTAATCCTTAGCCCTTTTCTCACTATATAAGCTGCAATTTCGATACGTCAATCAGTTCGTTCTAAAACGTAATTTAGTACACATTATCTTATTTGATACTATAAAAATGTCATTAACAAATTGTTCCGTTAATTTCAGTGGTACTTCGGCTGAATTTCCGAAGTACCTGAACGATTTAATTTTAATAAAAAATTACAAGAAAGAAGAATTCGTAACTACAAGAAACAACGAAGCTATTACGATCTATCTAAAGCTTCATGAAGCTATTTTGGCTGAACTGGCAGAGATAAGTGAAGAAATGAAGAAAAATTATGAAAACTGTTACCACATTTTAACAGTATCAGGGAATGGTGATAAATTTTCTGAATATATCAGAAGTTTGGTTGAAGAAAATATGAAGAACAGATTGAAGTATGAGATGACCGGACACAAGGAGTATTTAGAAAAATATAAAAGTGTCAATATAGCTATTAAAATTTTGTTAAATACTCACAAAAAAAGAAGTGTGGAGAAGGATGATTTCAAGAAAAGGAATAATAGAAAGAAATCCGATCTTGATTTTTTCAATTTTATGAATGTATTTTGTAAGTAGATGTAACGTAATTTTTGTTCGTACATGTTTTAGATGTTTGTAAATAACCATAGTATTATTGTAAAAATATATAATTGTTGATACTTGTAAAAATTATTTTTTTTAATTGTAAATATAATTTAGGTTTAGTTAATATTATTTGTATATTTTCTATTTTTATATAAAGACCATTAATTTTTGTAAAATTTTATATGTAGAATATTTTTTAATAAATATATATTTATGACAAATTTTAATCTTTTTATTCAAACACATAATGCCTATTATAAAAAAAAAAAACATAAAAAGTAGGTACATAAAAAATCAAAAAAGAAAATACAAAGGTACATAAAAAAGTTTTAATAATTATTCACTATTTCACACACTAATCTTTGAAATGAAAAATGATATCAACTTCAGTAAAAATCAAGCTCTGTAAGGGGGCGAAGCCTACTAATTTTGAAAAAAAAAAAAAACTGCATAAAAATGAGATTAAAGAGGGGGTTGAAATATAAGAAAAAATCATAATTTAACGAAAAATTATTTCAACTTGAAATTTTTGTCAAAAACAAGCTTTATAAGGGGACAAAGCCTATTGATTTTGAAAAAATCTGATTAAAAATGGGAGATTGAGGGGCGTTGAAATTAAAAAAAAAAACCCAAGTCAAAAACAAAAAGCGATATCGACATGAAATTTTTAGTAAAATTCAAGCTCTATTTGGAGATAAAGCCTATTGATTCGGAAAAAAATTAATAAATTGAGGGGTAAAAGGCAGGTTAAAATATAAAAAAAATCCTAACTCAAATACGGAAAATTAATATCAATTTTAACACGTTAACGAACGACTCCTAATTCTAAGATTTTACCTGTGGACCAGGGTAGTTTTTTGTTAAATCTTGGCAAAAGAAAGTAAGATAATATAGTTTTTGAAGAAATAAATTGCTAATAAAGTTTTTAACAAAAAAAAAAAACTTTTGCACCCCATTGGTTTACGCAATTCGTGGAAAACAAAAGTAAAGTTTACCACAGACCGTGTATCCCAAATCGGGTAACACCCAAAAATGTTAAAATTGTATTTAATTTCCAAAAATAAATCGCCATTTTTATTATAAATTAAACATAGCATTCTAATTATCAAACATTTCAAATATTTACAATTATTGTGATTTCAGAGAAGCAGCATGTAATTTGAAAGAATAAACATATAAACTGTCATATATGTGCTAAAGCGTTGGTCTCTTGTGCTCGTGGCTCATTCAAGTGAAGACAATCAATAGAGAGAGAAGAAGAAAGGGAAGAAGAGCGCGCCATTCGGTAAAGCATAAGCGATGACAAAGGTCACCTTATTTTCGAATCCTGTATAACAATTATTAAAACTACCAAATAAAATGTTTTAAAGTATATTACATGAGTAATCTTTTACATGGTGTCAGGTGTAAAACAAGAAGTAACCGCCAGTTGAGTTAAATAGTAAAAAGTGGAGATATGGAGGCAAAACCACCTAAAACTTTAGAAGAGTCTTCTAACATGTAGGAAGCATGGAGAAAATGGAAGCAAAGATTTTAAATATATATTAAAGCATCTGGAAAAGATAAAGAACAAGACGAAGGAGTAAAAATTGCTATATTTTTAAATGCTATTGGAGATTCTGGCATTGACATATTCAACACATTTCCAAGCAACACAGTACTGACATTAAAGGATGTAATTACAAAGTTCGATGAGTATTATGTGCCCAAAAAGAATGTGGTCATGGAATCATTTAAATTTAACAGTTTAAAACAAGATTCTGAACAGGGAATATATTCATTTATCACTGTTCTTAGAACACAAGCAGGTCTATGTGAATTCAAATGTGAATCTTGTCAAGCATCCTATGAAACACGAATGATAAGAGATAAACTTGTTTTAAGTATTTCTGATAATGAAGTTCAAGAAAGATTATTAAGAGAAGGGGATTTAAAACTTGAGAAGGTGCAGTCTTACTGCAAATCAATAGAATTAAGTAAAGAGCATGTACGTTTGTTAAATCAAACTAGTACAAGTAACATAGATACACATGCTTTGAAAAACAGAAAACTAAAATGCAAGTTCTGCGGCTATGAACATGAAAAAGGCAAATGCCCAGAATTTAATAAATCATGTATGAAATGTAAAAAGAGAGGCCATTATGCAAAAATGTAAGATGGAAGTTAGTGATATTCAGGAGAGAAAAGAAGAAGAATATGATCCCGAGGGCCACAATAAAGTGGAAACCATCTGTGAGGACATCAATGAAATTTTCATCGATGAAATAGAATCAGGGTACGACAAAAGTTGGTTAGAGGAACTTATAGTTGAAGGCAAGAGAGTGAAATTCAAACTGGATACAGGAGCAGAGACAAGTATTTTGCCATTGAAAGTGTTAGATAATATGAGCATCGATAGTAAATTACATGCTTCATGTATAACATTAATTTCATTTGGAAATCATAAGGTAAAACCTTTGGGTCAGGTCTCACTAAATTGTATGTATAAAAATATGTCATACAAGGTAAATTTCATTGTTGTTAATTTTGCTTGCAAACCACTTCTAGGATTAAAAGAATGTATTAAGTTTGGTTTAGTATCAAGAGTACATGCAATTTGTAAGAAAACTATTTTACCTAATACAAAGGATGAAATAAAAAAAATGTATAGTCAGCTGGTTGAAGGATTAGGTAAAATTCCAGGTGTATGTAAAATAATTTTAAAAGATAATGCACAACCTGTTGTACAATGTAATCGTAAAATTCCTTTATCACTTAGATCAAAACTAAAAAGTGCTCTAGATAATTTAGAAAGTAAAAATGTTATAAGCCAGGTAAAGTATCCTACACCATGGGTAAATAGTTTAATGCTGGTTGAAAAAACAGATGGATCATTACGTCTGTGTTTAGATCCAAAACCTCTTAATAAATATATAATGCGAGAACATTTTATGATACCTACAGCTGAGGATATTTTATCTCGTCTTGTTGGAAAGGTAATCTTTACAGTAATAGATATGAAGGAGGGCTTCTGGCAACTAAAACTTGATGAACCTAGCTCACAATTGTGTACGTTTAACACACCTTTTGGGCGCTACAAGTTTAACCGTTTACCTTTTGGCATTTGTTCTGCACCTGAAATATTTCAATCTAAAAATTTTGAAATGTTTGGTGATATTCCAAATGTGGATATATATTTTGATGATATAATAATTTATGGTCAATCTGAAGAAGAGCATGATATTGCATTAAAATCGGTCTTTGATAGAGCTCTAAAGTATAATATTAAATTAAATTTCTTAAAATTACAATACAAGGTACCACAAGTAAAATTTTTGGGGCAATTAGTGTCTAAAAATGGGATATCTGTTTATGAATCAAATTGCAGAGAACCTTTATTTAGTTGTGAAATACCTGATAGATGTTGGCAAAATGTCAGCAGTGACATTCTTGAGTTCAAACAAAAGTACTATATACTTCTGGTATATTCTATATTCTAAATAAATCTGCAGAGGAGGTTAAATTATTTTTTCAAGAAAACTTTTCACGATTTGGTATACCTAATAAAGTTATAGCTGATAATGTACCTTATAACAGTAAGTTTCTGTTGAAATATGCTCAAGATTTTGATTTTTTTTGGAATTCTCGAGTCCTTATAATAGTCATTCGAATGGACTTGCTGAGAAAGCTGTGGGTATAATAAAATCAATGTTAAAAAAATCTGAAAATAATTTAGAATTTCTGGGGGCATTAATGGAGTATAGAAATACAATTTTACCAAATTTAAGGTATTCACCAGATCAATTATTATTAAATAAAGAAATAAAAACCAAACTACCAGTAATGAAAGATAATCTTGAACCCATATCCATTAACAAAAACAAAATAAAAGAATTGTTTGAGCGAAAGCAGGAATCCCAAAAGAGCTATTATAATAAAGGGACTAGAGAATTGTCCAAATTAAACATGAATGACAAAATATTAGTACAAGAAGGGGAAGGGTGGAAAAGGAATAGTGAAAGAAATACTGAGTGACAGATCCTATCTTGTAGAAATTGAGGGGAAACTGTTTAGGAGAAATCGTAGATTTCTGAATAAAACAGACATTGATTTTAAACCATCTAATGAAAAAAGATTAATGTACGATGATGACTTCAGTTTTAAAGAACCACCTGTAAATGTTACTGGTGAGTTGAATAATCCTAATGAATTAAATAACACGGAGGAGCCCCAGAATGACCTTGAGGAACAATTCAGAAATACCCCAGTAACTGTGTCACGTTCACATAGAAACCGAAGGCCTCCTCCATACCTAAATGACTATGATTTAGATATAAATGTTAAAAAAAAAATAAGTAAGTTATTTTTAATGAATGTTAATTTGATCTGAGTTACTTTATGTTATTATGTTTTCACTGGTTTAAGTGTTTAAGCTTGTTTTTTATTTGTATTTCGTTTGTATTGTATTTGTTAAAAAAAGGGGCATGTCATATATGTGCTAAAGCGTTGGTCTCTTGTGCTCGTGGCTCATTCAGGTGAAGACCATCAATTGAGTGAGAAGAAGAAGAAAGGGAAGAAGAGCGCGCCATTCGGTAAAGCATGAGCGATGACAAAGGTCACCTTATTTTCGAATCCTGTATAACAATTATTAAAACTACCAAATAAAATGTTTTAAAGTATATTACATGAGTAATCTTTTACAACATATATGTCGCATTTTCAGAGCATACAGAACAAAATAGACTATTTCTTTTTTGTCTTCTTCATGGTTATATTTGCAGATATAAAGAAAAGCCCAAGGTTCAATCCTAGGCCCTCTTTTTTATACAATATATACAAACAATTTGTGTTCGGTTTTACAATATTGCAAAGCTCATATGTATGCTGACGATACGCAGTTATATGTTTCTTAACTAAAACGATGAATCGGAGTGCATTCAGGAAATAAATACTGATCTAAATGCCCTTGCTGAAAGTATCTGCCCAACATAATTTGGTGATTAATTCAGATATGCTTCTTCTAACGTGTTTATAAAAATATAAAAAAACTATATAAGCTGCAATTTCGATACGTCAATCAGTTCGTTCTAAAACGTAATTTAGTACACATTATCTTATTTGATACTATAAAAATGTCATTAACAAATTGTTCCGTTAATTTCAGTGGTACTTCGGCTGAGTTTCCGAAGTACCTGAACGATTTAATTTTAATAAAAAATTACAAGAAAGAAGAATTCGTAACTACAAGAAACAACGAAGCTATTACGATCTATCTAAAGCTTCATGAAGCTATTTTGGCTGAACTGGCAGAGATAAGTGAAGAAATGAAGAAAAATTATGAAAACTGTTACCACATTTTAACAGTATCAAGGAATGGTGATAAATTTTCTGAATATATCAGAAGTTTGGTTGAAGAAAATATGAAGAACAGATTAAGGTATGAGATGACCGGCCACAAGGAGTATTAATCAAAATATAAAAGTGTCGATATAGCTATTAAAATTTTGTTAAATACTCACAAAAAAAGAAGTGTGGAGAAGGATGATTTCAAGAAAAGGAATAATAGAAAGAAATCCGATCTTGATTTTTTCAATTTTATGAATGTATTTTGTAAGTAGATGTAACGTAATTTTTGTTCGTACATGTTTTAGATGTTTGTAAATAACCATAGTATTATTGTAAAAATATATAATTGTTGATACTTGTAAAAATTATTTTTTTTAATTGTAAATATAATTTAGGTTTAGTTAATATTATTTGTATATTTTCTATTTTTATATAAAGATCATTAATTTTTGTAAAATTTTATATGTAGAATATTTTTTAATAAATATATATTTATGACAAATTTTAATCTTTTTATTCAAACACATAATGCCTATTATAAAAAAAAAAACATAAAAAGTAGGTACATAAAAAATCAAAAAAGAAAATACAAAGGTACATAAAAAAGTTTTAATAATTATTCACTATTTCACACACTAATCTTTGAAATGAAAAATGATATCAACTTCAGTAAAAATCAAGCTCTGTAAGGGGGCGAAGCCTACTGATTTTGAAAAAAAAAATAGTTAACAAAAAAAAAAACTTGTGCACCCCATTGGTTTACGCAATTCGTGGAAAACAAAAGAAAAGTTTATAGTGTATGCAACTAAGCATACATATAATGTATTAATATGCAACTATGCATACAGATGTATAGAAGACAGTTGGTATCCTGAAGGTCACGACAAAGAATGTCGAGTGTAAAATAAACAGTTGTTAACCTACCACGAGACGAAGTAGTTTGATTTCCAACCTTTAACCTAAAACGAATATAATCATTATAACAAAGGACAGAACTCAACATGGCGCTGCGACGAAAGTAAAAAGAAAAGTAATTTGGTTAAATCTAAGAGGCATTCAACCATCGAGAAGAAAAGAAACTGTAAAAAGAAACGGATATAAAAGTTTTACCCGTTCAGTTAAATATTGAGAACCGCGTGGCTGAAAAATCGGTAAAAATGGACTTAAGAGGCGTTCCACCGATGATGATGATGACCGGAAACCTTTGCGAGAACTGGAAATTTTGGAAACAAAAATTTCAAACATATTTAGTAGCAACAGAAATATCCAAAAAATCCGAAAATACACAATGTGCTCAACTACTAACATTGATTGGAGATGAAGGGCTTCGCATTTACAACACATTTGACTTTACTGAAGAAGAAAAGAACAAAATCAAGGTGTTAATAGAAAAATTCGAAGAGCATTTCAACCCAAGAAAAAACATTACATATGAAAGGCACAAGTTCTTAACAAACAAACAGAGAGAATACCAAACGATTGAACAGTACATTACGGAATTGAAGAATTTATCCTTATCATGTGAATGGGGGACATTACGTGAAAGCATTGTAAAGGATGTTCTTATATGTGGTATGAGATCTGAAAAAGTAAGAGAAAAACTCCTTCAAGAAGACGTGCAGCAGCTTAGCGATGCAGTAAAAATGTGCATCATGACTGAGCAAGTAAAGGAAAAGAACAAGCAGATAACCAAAGGACGTATGGAAACGATGCCCATCGACAAAGTAAGCAGACGAGAACATCAACCAACATCATCGCATCAAAAGATAAGTAATACTTCCAATTTTAACTGTAAACCTAATACTGAAAATTTTAAAAACAAATTTCAACAGGCATGTCAAAAATGTTCTTACAGACATGAACCAGGCAGGTGTTCAGCTTTTGGTAAAATGTGTAACAATTGTAAAAAGCCGAATCATTTTTCTTCTATGTGTAAAAATAAAAAACTTTTTAGTAATCAATACAAAAGAAACGTAAATATAATAAATGAAGATGACGACTCTAATAGCAGTTTTTTGTATATAGGTAGTAGAGGTGTGTCGTTCGCGAATGATTCGTTCAAAAAGAACGAATCAGTGCACTGACTCGAATGAATTGATTCCCTGTTTTTAAAAGATTCGAATCTTTTTTGAGTCAATTGCTCGATGGCTCTGCGATCGATCAAACACGCCGAGTTCCGAGTTTGGTTGCTTCGTTCATTCGATTCGGATTCGGTATTTGGTATTTTACATCGGCATCGGCAAATTGGTCGCTTTTGTTCTACGTTCTACGGCATAATACGAGAACTCTAACTGACAGGCGGTGGCGGTATGTGTCTTTAATGTTTTTCTCACTTTACAGGAGGTGTGTATTAAGCTTAGGTAAACAATTTATGCGTGTTGTCTGATAAATAAATTTAAATCAAAGTAAAATTAAAACAAAAAATGACGAATCGTGAATATATAATTTTGCGTTAATTTTGGCTATATATTTGGCATTTAAAAAAAATTGTGTTATTGTTGTTTATCTTAACGGACAAGGATGTATTTATTATTCAGCTGCCTTTTTTTTATGAAATATGAAACATTAATTCGCTTTACTTTAAAATAAATCTGGTTATAATTATTTTACTCAACGACCTAGTAGGTAGGTAGGTAGGTAGGTTAGGTAGTACTCAAATTCGTAAAAGTTCGGTTCGATTTCCTTCGCCGGATCGGCGGAATAACATCGTTCGTGGTTCGCTAAAGTGAATCACTTGAGAACGAATCTTGAAGAACGAATCTTTTTAGGTGAATGAATCAAATGAATTAATTCAGTAAAAAGATTCGAACTTCCCACCTCTAATAGGTATCATCGAACATCAAATAAACGAAATGGAGGATTAATCATCGTGGACAGTTGACATTGAGATCAAAGGTCACAACATTGGAATGAAAATGGACACTGGTGCCATGGCAAACGTTATGTCAATAGGTGTACTCAGGTCAATAGGATATAATTTAAAACTTATAAAGAAGACGTCCGCCACACTTACTTCATATACACAAGACAGGCTTCCTGTTATAGGTAAATGTTTATTCATTTTTTGTAATCAATATGAACAGTTGCACAATATTAGGTTTAAAAGCTTGCATGGATCTGAATTTGATAAAAAGGTTAGATTCAGTTGACATACAAAATAGTACTTGTGACAGTATTTTAAAAAAATTTGACTACTTATTTGAAGGAATAGGATGTTTAGACAAACCATATCACATAGAATTAAAGGAAAATGTGATTCCTGTCATTCACTCAGCAAGAAAAGTACCTTTTGCACTAGTAGATAAATTAAAAATAGCGTTAAAAGAGCTAGAAAAAGACAAAATTATAGTAAAATGTAATAATGAGAGTTCAGAATGGGTAAATCCGATAGTACTAGTTAAAAAAGACAAGTCGGATAGCGTAAGAATCTGTTTAGACCCGAAACAAATTAATAAAGCAGTCAAAAGACACTATTTTAAGTTACCAACAATAGATGAGTTGACAGAAAAACTAGCAAATGCAACAGTATTCAGCACACTAGATGCTAGACAGGGTTTCTTAATGGTTCCACTAGATCAGGGATGGGGAAACTACGGCCCGCGGGCCATCTCCGGCCCGCGAAGCGTTGAAATCCGGCCCGTGACTGTCGTGAACATTAAACAAAAAATCAAGTGAATTTTTCATATTGTAGAAATTTCATATTTCATTCTTATTGACAGAGCGCGTCTCGCATAAAACAATCACGTGTATTATTTCACGAGCACGGGCGGTAAACGAAAACCGAAAATGAAGCTATCGACTGGGCGCGCGCGGTCCGACCGCCGCCGCAGTCAAAGTTTTGTCTTACTTCAAATCGCATGTTCGTACGCCGTATTTTCTTACTTACGAAACTACAACAATCAGCTAACAGACGGTGACATTTTTAAATCAGCAAGGTAAGATGTTATCACGTACTTTGTCATCACCTTTTGTGTCTTGAAATGATTTGATTATAAAATATGTTTGGGCGATGTATTGATGTTGGCTTTATTGTTTTGTTACAGCAGCAAAATGACGACCAAAAAACGAAAAGTCGATTCTGAGTGTCGAGTTTTTAAAGAAGAATGGTCATGGAAATATTTCTTCACAGAATTTAAAGACAAACCAGTTTGCCTCATTTGTAATGAAACAGTTGCAGTTTTTAAAGATTTTAATTTGTCTCGACACTTCTCAAAAAAACATGCAAGTGCAAAATATTTATCTATGACGGAAGCAGAGAAAAAGTCTTTTGTTGAAAGGCAAAAAGAGAAGTTACGTGGACAGCAGAACATGTTCACAAAGCAATCTGTTACTCAGAAGGCTGCAACACTGGCAAGTTATGTTGTAGCTTACAAAATTGCTAAAAGTAACAGAACATTATCGGATGGTGAATTTGTAAAAGATTGCATGGTGGCTGTAAGCAACATTATTTGTCCAGAAAAAAGTAAAGAGTTTCAATCTTTAGCTTTATCACGGAGAACGATAACTGATCGAATTGACGCCATCGCTAAACAATTATCGTCACAGCTAGAAATGAATTGTAACAAATTTGAATACTTTTCTCTAACCATGGATGAGAGCACAGACATGAACGATACTGCCCAATTGCTGATTTTTATTAGAGCAATTGATTCAGAGTTCAACATAACCGAAGAATTAGCATGCTTACAATCCTTGAAAGGAAAAACAACTGGAAAAATTATTTACGATTCTTGTTTTGAGGGTATTTCAAAGTTTAACTTGCCTATGGATAAATTATGTAACATAACCACGGATGGAGCACCCAATATGGTGGGAAGCCATTTGGGGTTTATGGGTATATTTTGCAAAGAAAATCCTAATAATAATGTATTATTTCTGCATTGTTTAATACACCAGGATGTGTTGTGTAAAGCAGCTATTGACATACAACCCGTTTTGAGTGTGGTTGTTAAACTTATCAACACAATACGTTCACGGGGTTTGATGCATCGACAATTCCAAGAATTTCTAAAATCCACCGAAAGCGAGTTCTCTGATATCCTTTACCATACTAAAGTGAGATGGTTAAGCTGTGGTAATGCATTTGAGAGAGTGTGGAACTTAAGAAAGGAGATTCAAGACTTTCTGACGGAGCAAGGTAAATGGGACGACTTTAAGATCATGGCTGACGAAAATTGGCTACCTGATTTCGCATTTTTCACAGATTTGCTGTCACACCTAAATAAATTAAATACGAAGCTTCAGGGAAAGAATCAATTCTTAGATGAGCTTTGAGGACATTTAAAAGCCTTCAAATTGCAGCTTAAATTGTTTTGCAGTTGTGTAGAGAAAAATGAACTTACCCATTTTCCCAAACTGAGCAGCATATCACCTGTCTCAGACGACAAGTTAAATAGGTTCGCTCAACAACTGAAGAAACTGCACGAGGAATTTGAGAAGCGATTTCAAGAGAATTGAGCAGTCACTAAATATTTTTTCGATGCCTTTTAATGTTAACGTTGATGAAACACCCGCTAACCTCCAACTTGAACTAATTGAGATGCAATGCAATACCCATCTGAAGCAACTATTTCTCAACACCAACAAATTGGAATTTTATAAGTCCATATCTAGGACACAATACCCAAATATAGTTGCCCACGCTCAAAAAATAATGGCTATGTTTGGTACAAGCTATTTGTGCGAACAAACGTTTTCAATAATGAAACTAAGAAAAAATTGTCTTCGTAATAGGCTTTCGGATGACCACCTTTTTTCACTGTTAAAAATTTCAGCATCACAAATGGAGCCGGCTTATGATGACATCATGCAGAAACAAAAACAGTTCCACATGTCACATGTCCCTACAAAGACCAGCGCTCCTCATCCTTCTACTTCGCAGACAACTTAAAAGTTTAATTTAATTGCAATTTCTTTCTTGTATTAATATTTTGTAATTTTGCACAATAAATTAGTGTTTCAGAAAATACATATCATAATTTTTATTTCAATAAATAATATAGCCAAAAAATCAACAACTTGGCCCGCCATATATTTCGTTAGTAAATATTGGCACGCGGAGGAAAAAGTTTCCCCATCCCTGCACTAGATGAACCAAGTTCGCGGTTATGTACATTTGCAACTCCATTTGGTCGTTACAGATATTTACGCTTACCGTATGCTCTGACAAGTGCGAGTGAAGTATTTCAGGAAAGAATGCATGAGATTTTTAATGATATAGAGGGGTGTAGTGTGTATGTAGATGACATAATAATCAGTGGAAAAACTGTAGAAGAACATAATGAGAGGCTAAAGAAGGTTTTGGAAAGAGCCGATAGGTTTAATATTCGTTTCAACAAAGAAAAATGTAAATTAGCTGTAAGTGAAGTAAAGTACATGGGTTACAAAATAACGAAAGAAGGGCTTAAACCGGATAATTCAAAGGTTGACGTTATAAAAAATTTAACAACTCCAAAAGATGAAAAAGATATTCAACGATTTTTAGGGATGGTAACATACGTAGGAAAATTTGTCTGAAAAAACGGCTCCGCTTAGAGAATTAATTAAGAAAAATAATATTTTTAAGTGGGAGGCTATACATGAAATAGCATTTAATAAATTAAAAAATATTCTTTCTCAAAGTCCGTGTCTCAAATATTTTGATAGCAACAGACCTATCACTATTTCAGTCGATAGTTCACAAAATGGTATGGGCGCAGTACTTTTGTAAGACCAAATTCCATGTGCGCATGCATCGAGGACATTAACCGAGGCACAAAAAAGATATTCTCAAATCGAAAAAGAAACTTTAGCTGTACTTTTTGGAGTCACTCATTTTTATCAATATGTTTACGGCAGAAGTTTTGTGGTCGAAACGGATCATAAATTTTTAATACAAATAATTAATAAGGCGATTAATGACTGTCCAGCAAGATTGCAACGTTTTGTGCTTCAGCTACGCAAATATGATTTCTAACTAGTTTACAAACCAGGCAAAAAATTGATTCTAGCAGACACACTTTCCAGAGCGTTTGAAAGCAAAAATTTTAATGAAAATTTAGACTTAGAGGTAGATGCGCAAGTATGTCTGATTAAAATGAATCTGAATGTAACTAAAGAAAAACGACAAGAACTAATAAATCTAACAAATACAGATCCAGTGCTTGAGGCATTAAAACAGCAAATAAAAGTAGGTTGGCAAACTAAAATAAGTTGAAGATAACATAAAGTTTTACTATAAATTTAAACATGAAATAACAGAAATTGATGGACTTGTGTATAGAGATGTAAGAATGATTGTTCCAAAAAGTTTTCGAAACGAACTTCTAGAAAAATTACATATAGGGCATTTAGGTATCAGAAAATCTATTGAAAAAGCAAATAATTAATTTTATTGGCCTGGTATGAATAAACAAATAACGGACATGATTTTGTCATGTCACCAGTGCCAATCTTCACAAAATTCTCAGCAACATGAAACGATGATTCCCCATGACATCACGAAATTACCGTGGTACAAAGTTGCTTGTGATCTTTTTTATTTGAATGGCCAAGCTTATCTATTATTAATAGACTGTTACTCAAAATTTGTTGAACTGGTAAATTTAAAAAATGATTGTACTAGCCAACATGTAATATTTCACCTAAAATCAATTTTCTCAAGGCAGGGCATACGGACCCCGCATAGTAGTTACAGATGGTGGACCAGAATTTAACAGTTTGAAATTTAAAGACTTTTCAAAGAAATGGGAATTTGAGCAAATTATGACCTCTCCCAGATATCCTCAATCAAATAGTCAAATAGAGAGAACAGTTCAAACTATTAAAAAGTTACTAAAAAAATGTAATTCAAACAATGAAGATCATTTGCTAGAGCGCTTTTGCACTACAAAAATACTCCTGTAGACGGCAAAAATACACCAGCCAACATTTTGATAAATAGAAATTTAAGAGACTTATTACCAAATTGTAACAGCCATTTTTCACCAAAGCTTTTTGATAAAAACAGATTAAATAAACACATAGATAACTCTCAGAAAAAACAAAAACAAAATTATGACAAAAGTGCTAAAGATTTGGAGCCTTTAAAAAATAACGATTTAATTTTGGTACAAATAAAGCCAGGTGAAATTTGGAAAAAATGTAAAATTGTGAAAAAAGTAGGAATTAGGGCTTATAAAGTCGTTTTGGAAAATGGCTCGATTTTTATAAGGAAGGTTCATTAAAGGGAGAAAGGGCGAGCCATGTTCCAAAAAACAACAGTAACCACAGTAACATACCACCTAAGATAGTGAACCCAAATTTCTATCAAAATGACAGATCTATACCAATAGTTGATAATGATATTAATGAGGCAATGCCTGACATAGATAATAAGGACGTAGTTAACAACGAAAACCTAAATCGTGACGAGCCTGAGCAAAGGGCAAAAACATCACAAAATACAAGTAAACTTGAAAATACTAAGTTAAGCAGGTCAGGGAGAACCATTAAGGTGCCTTACCATCTTTCAGAGTATGAGCATGAGGTGGAGTAAATGAATACACATTCACTTATTCTCATACATTGAGGGATGATAAGAAAATAAAAGAGTGCTAGGGTAGGACAAATTATAAGTGATATGTTTGTAATAACTCTAATGTTTTATCTATAATATACATATGTTTTGTTTTTAATATACTTATATTTTGTCTATAATATACATATGTTTTGTCTGTAATATTATACATTGTAAATTGTTTTGCAAAAATTTCATGTAACATACATATGTATGAAGCTGTATATTTAGGATAAGGAAAATGAATTTATTGAGCAATGTAAATTGTAAACTATAGAAAGGGGGATGTAGTGTAGGCAACTAAGCATACATATAATGTATTAATATGCAACTATGCATACAGATGTATAGAAGACAGTTGGTATCCTGAAGTTCACGACAAAGAATGTCGAGTGTCAAATAAACAGTTGTTAACCTACCACGAGACGAAGTAGTTTGATTTCCAACCTTTAACCTAAAACGAATATAATCATTATAACAAAGGACAGAACTCAACAAAGTTTACCACAGACCGTGTGTCCCAAATCGGGTAACACCCAAAAACGTTAAAATTGTATTTACTTTCCAAAAATAAATCGTCATTTTTATTATAAATTAATTATCAAACATTTCAAATATTTACAATTATTTTGATTTCAGAGAAGCAGCATGTTAATTTGAAAGAATAAACATATAAACACATATATGTCGCATTTTCAGAGCATGCAGAACAAAATAGACTATTTCTTTTTCATTCATACTCTACTCGATATAAAAATTCACTACAGTCTAATCAACACAATACTGCTCTATATCAAAAAGGGGCATTTTTTAATGGATGTATGTTGTACAATTTAATTCCAGATTATATTAAAAAATGCTCAAACATCAACAGTTTTAAAAAAAGTCTTAAAAAATACATAAACCATGTTAATCCATATACCCTTGAAGAGTTTTTATCATTTCACTAAGTCCAATTTTAATAACAATTTACATTTGTGTTCAATTTTATTATTATCTATATCATTATAAGTGTCGCTAATGTTAATTATTATTTTGCATTTGTGTACTATTTGTTTTTACTATTATCATAACTGTCGCTAATCTTAATTTTCATTATTATTATTATTATTATTATTATTATTATTTAATTCGTATTTTTTTATTACTATTATATCTGTCGCTTATTTTATTTATATACTCATGTACCTTGACTTGTTTTTTATGTATTATTCATATAAAAATAAAGATATATTATTATTATTATTATTATTTTTTGCCTTCTTCATGGTTATATTTGCAGATATAAAGTAAAGCCCAAGGTTCAATCCTAGGCCCTCTTTTTTATACAATATATACAAATACAAACAATTTGTGTTAGGTTTTACAATATTGCAAAGCTCATATGTATGCTGACGATGCGCAGTTATATATGTTTTTTACCAGGAAATAAATACTGATCTAAATGCCTTGCTGAAAGTATCTACCCAACATAATTTGGTGATTAATTCAGATCTGCTTCTTCAAACGTGTTTATATACCGAATTAATTTGAAACTACCAACTGCTCATTAAAAATTTCTTGAAACATATACCTTATGTTATTATACCTCTAAAGACAAATAAGTTTAAATTATAAAATTACATATTACATAACCTACTTGAATTTTTGAAATCCAATATACCTAATATATTTATTATAAAATAAACATCTTTTATTTTTGAAACCCTTCCTTTCCTATGTTGATTCATATTTCCATCACAGGTTAAATAAAGCTTTATGTATATTATATAAGTATATATTAGGTAAATTTTGCTCTATAAATTATATATAGTTTTAAATGCACGGCTAAAAAGTTAATTTTTTATTTTTACAGGACTGGTTTCATTATGAACAAATATAAAGTTCAGTTATCATCGGTAAAACTGGAAATTACAGTTAATACATGCAAAACATTTTTGTATTTCAACTTTAACTGAGCTTTATTTGTTTATAGAAGAAAAGCCCAAAGAGCCGAAGAAACCAGCCCTGAATAGCAAAATTTGCTTTTAACCATCAACAAATACTTTTTAAAGGTAAAAAATTAACTGTATAATCATTAAAATCTACTTTTTAAAAGTAAAAAGTTAAACCACTACACACTATTTTTTAATCATTAAAATCTGTTTTTTAAAGGTAAAAATTAATTCTTTATCAATTAAAACTACCTTTTAAAGGTAAAAAAAATATTTTTAAATTGTAGAAAAGTACTTTCATAATCAGTATCAAATTTTCAACCCATAAAAACTACTTTGAACCAGTAGAAACTACTTTTTAACCACTAAAATCCTAATTTTTAACCTCTAAAAACTATTTTTAAAAGAAGAAAAAATTCTTTAACAATTAAAACTACCTGTTAAAGGTAACAAAATACTTTTTTCTACGAACTCTTACAAAAAGACATCTTTCGCCACAGGATACTTTCAGCGAAAACTTGATTTCCGTCACTAGTGAGAAAAAATCCCATAACGTTTACTTTCGTCTCTAGTGACGAAAGTAAGTTGTTACATATTTTCATATATCAGTCGCCTCGTATAATATTTTGGCAGCTTATAATTATTAATAATGAAATAAAAAGATGCTCATTAAATTCTATATGCGTTTTTACCTAAACTTTAATGAATTAAAGATAAAATAAAAATGTATAAAAATAGTGCAAATTAAACCAATCTACATCTAGTTTCCTAGTTTTCATTTGTTTATTTGAAGTTTTATCACTTTTGAGAACTGTCAGTTTCAGTTCGTCCTAAATTTAACACATTTTCATGATGTCTGAGTCAGAAAGCGATTGTACTCCCCCAGAAATTATTTTTAAAGCTGAAGAAACCTCTTCAGATTTATTACCGGCCAAATCAAAAAAGAGATATGAAGAAATTTATATCAAATTTTTGGACTGGAGAGAACAAAATAAAGTGAAATCATTTTCGGAAACTGTACTACTAGCATACTTTGGAGAAATATGTTCAAATTTTAAACCGTCGACGTTATGGTCCATTTATTCGATGCTAAGAACTACACTCTCTGTTAAAAATGATGTCGATATTAGTAAATATCCAAAGTTATGTTCGCTTTTGAAAAGAAAATCTGATGGTTTTAAAAGCCAAAAATCCAAATTTTTTTCGCCTGAAGACATAAAGACTCCTAAAGAATGCACCTGACTATAAATATTTAATAACAAAGGTAACGGAATTATTATTTTTATTTTAACAAATACTTAATACATAACTACTAATATTTGTAGGTAGCATTAGTTTTTGGATTATCTGGCGCTTGTCGTTGCCACGAACTAAAAGATTTAACAATAAGCGATGTAAAGGATACTGGAAGTATTCTGTTAGTTAAAATCCGTAATACAAAAGTTCCGCGTTCTTTTCATATTTCTGGACCCTTTTATGATATTTCTAAAAAATATATGAGCCTACGTCCCGCAAACATGGATCAAATTAATTCAAGATTCTTTATTAACTATCAGAATGGAAAGTGTAGCAGACAGGTTGTTGGAATTAATAAAATCAGTAAATTTCCTAACGAAATTGCTCAATTTTTAACGCTTCCGAATCCTCAAGATTACACTGGGCACTGTTTCCGCAGAACATCCGCAACGCTATTAGTGGATGCAGGAGGTGACTTGCTTCTGTTAAAAAAGCACGGTGGTTGGAAATCTAGTAGTGTTGCGGAAGGATATGTTGATGAATCCACGAACAGTAAAAACCAAATACAAACCAAAATTTTACAATCTGTACAAAATAAGGAAACTACTAGTTCATCCGATTATGGCGCATCATCATCTGAAATGACATTTAACAGTAGAACAAATATGTCGGCATCTACCTCAATAAATAAAAAGCTTGAGTGTGATACCTCCATAATTTTGAACAATTGTTCAAATATAACAATAAATCAATATTTAAATAATAAATAATATTTCTGAAATATTTAATTGTTGGTTATTTTTTTGTTATTCCTAACACAAAATAAAGCATTTGCTAACGTTTGTTTTTTTTTTTTTTTCATTTTAGTAGGTACCTACATGACATAATAGAGTTCGTAGAAAAAGTATAGTGTTTTACTCGTCGAAAATCATTTTCGTCACTCGTGAAACAATATACTATTTAACTGCAAAAAAAATACTTTTTAACCACTAAAAACCTACTTTTTAACCATAAAAAACTACTTTTTAGTGAGTAAAATTTTACTTTCAGGCCACTTATATTAATAAAAACTAAAAAGTACGTTTTAAGGGACTAAAAAGTAATTCCAAAAAAGTTAATTTTTTAACCGTAGCAAAGTAGTTTGGCTGTCGCCTATTTCAATAGTTTTTTTAAGGGTTTAATACATTTTTTGCTACCATAGCAAAAAATTTCCCTCAGTGCATAAAGATTATAAAGCACATCCACCACAACATTACAATGTACAGTGTGTCTACTTAAGTTGGAACCATATGGAAAACATTTTTATTATTGATTTTAGGAAAAAAAGTTATTCTTGATAAAAAGTCCTGCATGACCCAAAACTTAAAATACAGTCATCAGATATCAAATTGTCCAAGCCGTATACGAGGTTTGTAAAAAAATATGAATTTTGCTCAAGAGTAAAGTACGTTTATTTTTTTACAAAATCGAAAATTTTCATTAAGAAATTTGCTAAATTCTTCACAACCATCAACAAAAAGAAAGCGTATCATGTTTATAGTAGCTAACGTAATTTATAACGTTTTCAGATATTTGCAATCAATGTGTAGAGTGTAGAGTTTATAAAAAATAAGAAAATCTGTTTTTTCAGATAGATCGGTGTAATTGTATATTTGAATGTAATATTCAATTCTAATCAACTTTTCTTTATGAAAATTTTCGATTTTGTCAAAAATAAACGTACTTTACTCTTGAGCAAAATTCATATTTTTTGACAAACCTCGTATACGGCTTGAAAAATTTGATATGTGATGACTGTATTTTAGGTTTTGGGTCATGCAGGACTTTTTATCAAGAATAACTTTTTTCCTAAAATCAAAAATAAAAATGTTTTCCATATGGTTCCAACTTAAGTAGACACACTGTATATTGTTAGAATGGGAAAATTTTTGTCTTTTTTGTATGCCATAGCCAACTAAGTATTCGTTCCATATAAAAAATTCAACTTTATGCTATAACTCGAATTTAACGAATTTAAAAAAATGACTACACACTGGATTCTTATTAAAAAAGTGCCTAAAGAAGGTATAAATTATTTTCTTCCACTTTCATAAATAAGCGAGAACAATGAAAAATTAAAAAACCAACTTTTTTTATAACTCGAAAACAAAAGACATTTTTGAAAAAGCCATTAAGTTTTATCAAAAAAAAAAAAAAAGATCAAGGATGGATGGTCCATTTTTCCATACTATTTATACACTTTCGTGCATAGAAATCGGCCCACTGTAACTTTTGACTTTAACTATCTATACCGGGTGTTCAAATTAAAGTGTTACAGTTAAATATTGCCGAAAATATACTTTTTAGAAAAAAAAGTTTCAGACACAAACGTAGTATGTAGTAATCGGGAGGTCCGTTACAATAGTTTCATTATCTTGAGCTGGGCCATCAGTAGTTTCCCTTTCTTGCGGTTTCGTGTCGCAGATTGGCAATAAAAATGAGAGTTGTTTAAAATAAATGTATTCTTTTCTTCCCGTTTCTGCTGCTGATCCAGACTTTGTTTGCTTTATTTTGGCTAGTTCTCTTCGAAAGGAGTTTCTAAAACTTTTCCATTTCCCCTGCAAGTCTCCACCTACAATATTGAGAAATATATACATTTACAGCGTCACAAAATTTTTATCCTAATAATTTTGATATTCTAAACGATTTTTTTTAATTTCATATGTATATTTTATAATTATTGTGAAAATTTGATTATTGCATTTTATTGAAGGGTAAACCGCAAGCCAAAATGTGTATACCAAATTCAATTTTAGTATCCACTACTTTTAAAATTATCCTCCTAATTCCTCAGAATTTCACGAGAAATTCGTCGTAATTCATTGGCAATACCTCAGTATTCCTCGGCTATTCTAGTAATTTCCCAACAATTCCTCTCAATTTCTTTAATTCCTTTACACCAGTAAATTTCTTATAAATCTCTACCCTTTTACACCTAATTCCTTCTGCGGTTTACTCCTATTTTCTAATATAAACAAAATTTTCTGACAAATTACTAATAAAAAAGATATCCATATTGTGCAACTTATTGGGTCACATTGTAGAAAAATATTCAGTATTTTTTTTAGATATTTAGCAACTGGGTGTTCCTTCGCAAAACTACATTACACATTTCGCTGTGGGAAATCTACGGCACAAGAAATAGTTATGGATGTATGCGAAAAAATGTGCCTTTATTTAAAGGAGTTCTGCATATCAATATTAAGCACAGAAGAATTGCTCAACGTTTCAGAAGGATTTAAATCCCGAGCAAATTTCCCTAATTGTATAGGTGCCATTGACGGGAAACATGTTGAACAATTCAACCAACTGGAAGCGTATCAACATATTACTGTTATAAGAAATTTTTTTCCATTGTGTTATTAGCAGTCTGTGATTCCAATTACAGTAATACCCCGACTTACGTTACTCCGTTTTACGCGAATTCGGAGATACGCGGTTTTTCTTTTCGATCACCGCGCGCATCGGCTTCCCCACTCTGCCCTGTCAGTGTTCGGTTGTCCGTTGTTCCGTGTGGAATTAGTTTACGTACCTAACAAGAAACGAAAAACATTGTCTGTGATCGTAGAAAAAAATTTTTTTTGAGGGACTTATAAGTAGGCCATTGTCTGAACAATAACCTGTGAATCTTTTGACTATCTCTTTACTTTTGTTCAATGCAGTTACTATAAACTATTATGTCTTCAATGATAAAATTAGTATCGTCTGGACACAATATGCAGATGTAGATGGACATATATTAAAATATTTTACATAAAGAATAAGAGTAAGAGCATGTTATGGGAACTTAAAAATAGACAAAAAATTATAAAAACAAATAATTAAAATTAAAAATTACTGATTCTGAAATAAAATACTTTTTGTAAGTAAACTTCTCACCCTGGCTTTATTAACAGTTTTTAATTTATTAAATTCATGATGAAGTCGAATGTCTATATATTTATCTAAAATGAGCTTCGTGACAGTAATGCAATGGTCATTAAGTGGTTCAAAATCAAAAATATGGTTAGAAAAAACATCAAAAATATTTGAAGGCAAATATCTCATAGAACTATTTACTAATTTACATTTTATATTGGCAATGTTAATAATATTATTACTGTATATGTTCATTGAAACTGTTTTTATACATTTTTCAGCTTCACTACAAACAGTAACTACAAATCTAGAAGCTTTTTGTAATTTTCCGTAAGTTTTTCGATTTTGCAGTTCTGATAAACTGTAATCTCCTTCTAAAATTGAATCGGTGAGTTCGAAAACCGTACATGTCCAAAATCTGCCTTTCGAGAAAAACAATAAAAACCTTTCAACGTTGAAACTACTTGACATAGACTTTCTTCATGCATAGACAAATTTTAGAACTCTTGGTTTGCAATGTATTTTTAATGGACTAGCAATGACAGATACAAATGAAGTATGAACTTGTACTGCTTTTGAACTCAACCCTGTATATAAAAAGAAAAAGGTGAACATTTTTTGATTTATTTTATATTTATTCAAAAACGTGGAAAAATACAATATCAAAACTGTTATCTCAGTTATATAACCATCATTTTCAGTATTTGTGTTTTTCCAACTGACCATTATTTTGTTATTGAGATGAAAAACCGTACGAGTTGCAGATATGTACGGTTTTTCACCTAATTCTCTAAAATGTGATGATTACTGTATAATTTTAGAGCTTACATATTATAAAAATACCCATAATAAACACTGTATTTATTTGATAGGTATAGCATTATGTTTTAAGATGTGTCTACCACTTAAATTTTCATAAATATCTGCCATACAAAAATGGTCATACTAAGGCTTCTTTCATTTTCATAATGTCTTCCTCCACCAAGCATAGATTTTACAGGCAAATTCTACGTTGAACAATTTCTTTAGGAAACCTGATCAGAAAATATAGAACATTATTATTTAAATAAACAATGCTAGTGCTAAATGCCTTTACACTGTTACAATAAATTAAGCCTTATTCCCTGTATATGCCTACTTCTATGCTAACATAATCTTACTTATGAAATGACCGAATAACATTCTTATTTTGCGTATTTCGGCACACTATACATTTTCTCCCCATCGTAAAAGTCCTTATTAAAAAGTTCAGGGTTTAAATTATTCTTGAAAACTACAAAAAACCACAAAAATCGCAATAAAACTTGATCTGTCACTTTGACAACATCAGTAAAATGTCTTAGGTTGCCAAAGTTAAAGGATTTATACCAAAATGTTTAATATTCCCATATGATACACATGTAAAACTAGCTAATTAAAAGTCTCAAGTGATCGCAATTAATAAAAAACTCATATTGATGCTTTCAATTCTTTATTTACTTTTTTTATTAGATTGTATTAAAGGTAATAGTAACTTTTTTAATAAAAATTTAATGTTTGATATTTGATGAAAGAGATCTGACAACATAGGAAGAGCGTACCGTCAAAAAAAAGTTGCGGACAAGTGTAATGTATACAAGGCGTATCTATTATCCGATATCTTTGTTCACAATGCATGTCAATTTTTACAGAAACAAGGAATATACTATTCACAATACACAACAAAGTAAAATGGGTTGCATATCGACCAGACCAATCAAATTCAAATAAAATTCAGTTATTAAATGGAGAGGGAAACATGCAACAGATATTTTTAGCGGTAAAACAGCGGGCCATTAGCAATCACGCTGGTAACATCTCAAATTTGAAACTACTTTTTATAATGTAACAAATATGTACTTTTACATTTATATATATTAACAAGTTATATAATAAACAAAGTTGTGCTTATGTTTGAAAGTGTTTTACTACAGTCAAGCTGCAACACCCAGGTAACCTGTCCACGAAGAAGCAGTATTCATAAGGTTAGCTCAAAATTACAATAGCTAGGCCGCCAAACTAGAGAGGCGATAAGGTAAAGTACACAACCTCCTCATCGCCCCGACAGGTGGAAATTGCATTTTTGTCACCAAAAACTACCAGCTTGCTTCAATCAATGGACCAGGGAGTCATTAAAACATTTAAAGCTTACTACACAAGGTGATCCTTTGCACATCTAAATGAAGCTATGAGACAAAATAATGAGCTTTCTGTCAAATACTTTTGGAAGCAATTCAGAGTTTTAGATGCTGTAAGAATTATTGGACAATCTTGGAATGAGATTTCACAAAAAACTTTGAATGGCGTCTGGAAAAAGCTGTGTCCATTTTTTTTTTTTTTTCACCACAAAAACCCAAAGAGAATCAGCCTCAGATCCTGAACAAATCGATGGTATAATTAAAGAAGTGGTCGATATTGCCAAACA